>OV277348.1:32932266-32954766 GCA_922984085.1 Sicus ferrugineus
CTTGACTTGACTTGACTTGACTTGACTTGACTTGACTTGACTTGACTTGACTTGACTTGACTTGACTTGACTTGACTTGACTTGACTTGACTTGACTTGACTTGACTTGACTTGACTTGACTTGACTTGACTTGACTTGACTTGACTTGACTTGACTTGACTTGACTTGACTTGACTTGACTTGACTTGACTTGACTTGACTTGACTTGACTTGACTTGACTTGACTTGACTTGACTTGACTTGACTTGACTTGACTTGACTTGACTTGACTTGACTTGACTTGACTTGACTTGACTTGACTTGACTTGACTTGACTTGACTTGACTTGACTTGACTTGACTTGACTTGACTTGACTTGACTTGACTTGACTTGACTTGACTTGACTTGACTTGACTTGACTTGACTTGACTTGACTTGACTTGACTTGACTTGACTTGACTTGACTTGACTTGACTTGACTTGACTTGACTTGACTTGACTTGACTTGACTTGACTTGACTTGACTTGACTTGACTTGACTTGACTTGACTTGACTTGACTTGACTTGACTTGACTTGACTTGACTTGACTTGACTTGACTTGACTTGACTTGACTTGACTTGACTTGACTTGACTTGACTTGACTTGACTTGACTTGACTTGACTTGACTTGACTTGACTTGACTTGACTTGACTTGACTTGACTTGACTTGACTTGACTTGACTTGACTTGACTTGACTTGACTTGACTTGACTTGACTTGACTTGACTTGACTTGACTTGACTTGACTTGACTTGACTTGACTTGACTTGACTTGACTTGACTTGACTTGACTTGACTTGACTTGACTTGACTTGACTTGACTTGACTTGACTTGACTTGACTTGACTTGACTTGACTTGACTTGACTTGACTTGACTTGACTTGACTTGACTTGACTTGACTTGACTTGACTTGACTTGACTTGACTTGACTTGACTTGACTTGACTTGACTTGACTTGACTTGACTTGACTTGACTTGACTTGACTTGACTTGACTTGACTTGACTTGACTTGACTTGACTTGACTTGACTTGACTTGACTTGACTTGACTTGACTTGACTTGACTTGACTTGACTTGACTTGACTTGACTTGACTTGACTTGACTTGACTTGACTTGACTTGACTTGACTTGACTTGACTTGACTTGACTTGACTTGACTTGACTTGACTTGACTTGACTTGACTTGACTTGACTTGACTTGACTTGACTTGACTTGACTTGACTTGACTTGACTTGACTTGACTTGACTTGACTTGACTTGACTTGACTTGACTTGACTTGACTTGACTTGACTTGACTTGACTTGACTTGACTTGACTTGACTTGACTTGACTTGACTTGACTTGACTTGACTTGACTTGACTTGACTTGACTTGACTTGACTTGACTTGACTTGACTTGACTTGACTTGACTTGACTTGACTTGACTTGACTTGACTTGACTTGACTTGACTTGACTTGACTTGACTTGACTTGACTTGACTTGACTTGACTTGACTTGACTTGACTTGACTTGACTTGACTTGACTTGACTTGACTTGACTTGACTTGACTTGACTTGACTTGACTTGACTTGACTTGACTTGACTTGACTTGACTTGACTTGACTTGACTTGACTTGACTTGACTTGACTTGACTTGACTTGACTTGACTTGACTTGACTTGACTTGACTTGACTTGACTTGACTTGACTTGACTTGACTTGACTTGACTTGACTTGACTTGACTTGACTTGACTTGACTTGACTTGACTTGACTTGACTTGACTTGACTTGACTTGACTTGACTTGACTTGACTTGACTTGACTTGACTTGACTTGACTTGACTTGACTTGACTTGACTTGACTTGACTTGACTTGACTTGACTTGACTTGACTTGACTTGACTTGACTTGACTTGACTTGACTTGACTTGACTTGACTTGACTTGACTTGACTTGACTTGACTTGACTTGACTTGACTTGACTTGACTTGACTTGACTTGACTTGACTTGACTTGACTTGACTTGACTTGACTTGACTTGACTTGACTTGACTTGACTTGACTTGACTTGACTTGACTTGACTTGACTTGACTTGACTTGACTTGACTTGACTTGACTTGACTTGACTTGACTTGACTTGACTTGACTTGACTTGACTTGACTTGACTTGACTTGACTTGACTTGACTTGACTTGACTTGACTTGACTTGACTTGACTTGACTTGACTTGACTTGACTTGACTTGACTTGACTTGACTTGACTTGACTTGACTTGACTTGACTTGACTTGACTTGACTTGACTTGACTTGACTTGACTTGACTTGACTTGACTTGACTTGACTTGACTTGACTTGACTTGACTTGACTTGACTTGACTTGACTTGACTTGACTTGACTTGACTTGACTTGACTTGACTTGACTTGACTTGACTTGACTTGACTTGACTTGACTTGACTTGACTTGACTTGACTTGACTTGACTTGACTTGACTTGACTTGACTTGACTTGACTTGACTTGACTTGACTTGACTTGACTTGACTTGACTTGACTTGACTTGACTTGACTTGACTTGACTTGACTTGACTTGACTTGACTTGACTTGACTTGACTTGACTTGACTTGACTTGACTTGACTTGACTTGACTTGACTTGACTTGACTTGACTTGACTTGACTTGACTTGACTTGACTTGACTTGACTTGACTTGACTTGACTTGACTTGACTTGACTTGACTTGACTTGACTTGACTTGACTTGACTTGACTTGACTTGACTTGACTTGACTTGACTTGACTTGACTTGACTTGACTTGACTTGACTTGACTTGACTTGACTTGACTTGACTTGACTTGACTTGACTTGACTTGACTTGACTTGACTTGACTTGACTTGACTTGACTTGACTTGACTTGACTTGACTTGACTTGACTTGACTTGACTTGACTTGACTTGACTTGACTTGACTTGACTTGACTTGACTTGACTTGACTTGACTTGACTTGACTTGACTTGACTTGACTTGACTTGACTTGACTTGACTTGACTTGACTTGACTTGACTTGACTTGACTTGACTTGACTTGACTTGACTTGACTTGACTTGACTTGACTTGACTTGACTTGACTTGACTTGACTTGACTTGACTTGACTTGACTTGACTTGACTTGACTTGACTTGACTTGACTTGACTTGACTTGACTTGACTTGACTTGACTTGACTTGACTTGACTTGACTTGACTTGACTTGACTTGACTTGACTTGACTTGACTTGACTTGACTTGACTTGACTTGACTTGACTTGACTTGACTTGACTTGACTTGACTTGACTTGACTTGACTTGACTTGACTTGACTTGACTTGACTTGACTTGACTTGACTTGACTTGACTTGACTTGACTTGACTTGACTTGACTTGACTTGACTTGACTTGACTTGACTTGACTTGACTTGACTTGACTTGACTTGACTTGACTTGACTTGACTTGACTTGACTTGACTTGACTTGACTTGACTTGACTTGACTTGACTTGACTTGACTTGACTTGACTTGACTTGACTTGACTTGACTTGACTTGACTTGACTTGACTTGACTTGACTTGACTTGACTTGACTTGACTTGACTTGACTTGACTTGACTTGACTTGACTTGACTTGACTTGACTTGACTTGACTTGACTTGACTTGACTTGACTTGACTTGACTTGACTTGACTTGACTTGACTTGACTTGACTTGACTTGACTTGACTTGACTTGACTTGACTTGACTTGACTTGACTTGACTTGACTTGACTTGACTTGACTTGACTTGACTTGACTTGACTTGACTTGACTTGACTTGACTTGACTTGACTTGACTTGACTTGACTTGACTTGACTTGACTTGACTTGACTTGACTTGACTTGACTTGACTTGACTTGACTTGACTTGACTTGACTTGACTTGACTTGACTTGACTTGACTTGACTTGACTTGACTTGACTTGACTTGACTTGACTTGACTTGACTTGACTTGACTTGACTTGACTTGACTTGACTTGACTTGACTTGACTTGACTTGACTTGACTTGACTTGACTTGACTTGACTTGACTTGACTTGACTTGACTTGACTTGACTTGACTTGACTTGACTTGACTTGACTTGACTTGACTTGACTTGACTTGACTTGACTTGACTTGACTTGACTTGACTTGACTTGACTTGACTTGACTTGACTTGACTTGACTTGACTTGACTTGACTTGACTTGACTTGACTTGACTTGACTTGACTTGACTTGACTTGACTTGACTTGACTTGACTTGACTTGACTTGACTTGACTTGACTTGACTTGACTTGACTTGACTTGACTTGACTTGACTTGACTTGACTTGACTTGACTTGACTTGACTTGACTTGACTTGACTTGACTTGACTTGACTTGACTTGACTTGACTTGACTTGACTTGACTTGACTTGACTTGACTTGACTTGACTTGACTTGACTTGACTTGACTTGACTTGACTTGACTTGACTTGACTTGACTTGACTTGACTTGACTTGACTTGACTTGACTTGACTTGACTTGACTTGACTTGACTTGACTTGACTTGACTTGACTTGACTTGACTTGACTTGACTTGACTTGACTTGACTTGACTTGACTTGACTTGACTTGACTTGACTTGACTTGACTTGACTTGACTTGACTTGACTTGACTTGACTTGACTTGACTTGACTTGACTTGACTTGACTTGACTTGACTTGACTTGACTTGACTTGACTTGACTTGACTTGACTTGACTTGACTTGACTTGACTTGACTTGACTTGACTTGACTTGACTTGACTTGACTTGACTTGACTTGACTTGACTTGACTTGACTTGACTTGACTTGACTTGACTTGACTTGACTTGACTTGACTTGACTTGACTTGACTTGACTTGACTTGACTTGACTTGACTTGACTTGACTTGACTTGACTTGACTTGACTTGACTTGACTTGACTTGACTTGACTTGACTTGACTTGACTTGACTTGACTTGACTTGACTTGACTTGACTTGACTTGACTTGACTTGACTTGACTTGACTTGACTTGACTTGACTTGACTTGACTTGACTTGACTTGACTTGACTTGACTTGACTTGACTTGACTTGACTTGACTTGACTTGACTTGACTTGACTTGACTTGACTTGACTTGACTTGACTTGACTTGACTTGACTTGACTTGACTTGACTTGACTTGACTTGACTTGACTTGACTTGACTTGACTTGACTTGACTTGACTTGACTTGACTTGACTTGACTTGACTTGACTTGACTTGACTTGACTTGACTTGACTTGACTTGACTTGACTTGACTTGACTTGACTTGACTTGACTTGACTTGACTTGACTTGACTTGACTTGACTTGACTTGACTTGACTTGACTTGACTTGACTTGACTTGACTTGACTTGACTTGACTTGACTTGACTTGACTTGACTTGACTTGACTTGACTTGACTTGACTTGACTTGACTTGACTTGACTTGACTTGACTTGACTTGACTTGACTTGACTTGACTTGACTTGACTTGACTTGACTTGACTTGACTTGACTTGACTTGACTTGACTTGACTTGACTTGACTTGACTTGACTTGACTTGACTTGACTTGACTTGACTTGACTTGACTTGACTTGACTTGACTTGACTTGACTTGACTTGACTTGACTTGACTTGACTTGACTTGACTTGACTTGACTTGACTTGACTTGACTTGACTTGACTTGACTTGACTTGACTTGACTTGACTTGACTTGACTTGACTTGACTTGACTTGACTTGACTTGACTTGACTTGACTTGACTTGACTTGACTTGACTTGACTTGACTTGACTTGACTTGACTTGACTTGACTTGACTTGACTTGACTTGACTTGACTTGACTTGACTTGACTTGACTTGACTTGACTTGACTTGACTTGACTTGACTTGACTTGACTTGACTTGACTTGACTTGACTTGACTTGACTTGACTTGACTTGACTTGACTTGACTTGACTTGACTTGACTTGACTTGACTTGACTTGACTTGACTTGACTTGACTTGACTTGACTTGACTTGACTTGACTTGACTTGACTTGACTTGACTTGACTTGACTTGACTTGACTTGACTTGACTTGACTTGACTTGACTTGACTTGACTTGACTTGACTTGACTTGACTTGACTTGACTTGACTTGACTTGACTTGACTTGACTTGACTTGACTTGACTTGACTTGACTTGACTTGACTTGACTTGACTTGACTTGACTTGACTTGACTTGACTTGACTTGACTTGACTTGACTTGACTTGACTTGACTTGACTTGACTTGACTTGACTTGACTTGACTTGACTTGACTTGACTTGACTTGACTTGACTTGACTTGACTTGACTTGACTTGACTTGACTTGACTTGACTTGACTTGACTTGACTTGACTTGACTTGACTTGACTTGACTTGACTTGACTTGACTTGACTTGACTTGACTTGACTTGACTTGACTTGACTTGACTTGACTTGACTTGACTTGACTTGACTTGACTTGACTTGACTTGACTTGACTTGACTTGACTTGACTTGACTTGACTTGACTTGACTTGACTTGACTTGACTTGACTTGACTTGACTTGACTTGACTTGACTTGACTTGACTTGACTTGACTTGACTTGACTTGACTTGACTTGACTTGACTTGACTTGACTTGACTTGACTTGACTTGACTTGACTTGACTTGACTTGACTTGACTTGACTTGACTTGACTTGACTTGACTTGACTTGACTTGACTTGACTTGACTTGACTTGACTTGACTTGACTTGACTTGACTTGACTTGACTTGACTTGACTTGACTTGACTTGACTTGACTTGACTTGACTTGACTTGACTTGACTTGACTTGACTTGACTTGACTTGACTTGACTTGACTTGACTTGACTTGACTTGACTTGACTTGACTTGACTTGACTTGACTTGACTTGACTTGACTTGACTTGACTTGACTTGACTTGACTTGACTTGACTTGACTTGACTTGACTTGACTTGACTTGACTTGACTTGACTTGACTTGACTTGACTTGACTTGACTTGACTTGACTTGACTTGACTTGACTTGACTTGACTTGACTTGACTTGACTTGACTTGACTTGACTTGACTTGACTTGACTTGACTTGACTTGACTTGACTTGACTTGACTTGACTTGACTTGACTTGACTTGACTTGACTTGACTTGACTTGACTTGACTTGACTTGACTTGACTTGACTTGACTTGACTTGACTTGACTTGACTTGACTTGACTTGACTTGACTTGACTTGACTTGACTTGACTTGACTTGACTTGACTTGACTTGACTTGACTTGACTTGACTTGACTTGACTTGACTTGACTTGACTTGACTTGACTTGACTTGACTTGACTTGACTTGACTTGACTTGACTTGACTTGACTTGACTTGACTTGACTTGACTTGACTTGACTTGACTTGACTTGACTTGACTTGACTTGACTTGACTTGACTTGACTTGACTTGACTTGACTTGACTTGACTTGACTTGACTTGACTTGACTTGACTTGACTTGACTTGACTTGACTTGACTTGACTTGACTTGACTTGACTTGACTTGACTTGACTTGACTTGACTTGACTTGACTTGACTTGACTTGACTTGACTTGACTTGACTTGACTTGACTTGACTTGACTTGACTTGACTTGACTTGACTTGACTTGACTTGACTTGACTTGACTTGACTTGACTTGACTTGACTTGACTTGACTTGACTTGACTTGACTTGACTTGACTTGACTTGACTTGACTTGACTTGACTTGACTTGACTTGACTTGACTTGACTTGACTTGACTTGACTTGACTTGACTTGACTTGACTTGACTTGACTTGACTTGACTTGACTTGACTTGACTTGACTTGACTTGACTTGACTTGACTTGACTTGACTTGACTTGACTTGACTTGACTTGACTTGACTTGACTTGACTTGACTTGACTTGACTTGACTTGACTTGACTTGACTTGACTTGACTTGACTTGACTTGACTTGACTTGACTTGACTTGACTTGACTTGACTTGACTTGACTTGACTTGACTTGACTTGACTTGACTTGACTTGACTTGACTTGACTTGACTTGACTTGACTTGACTTGACTTGACTTGACTTGACTTGACTTGACTTGACTTGACTTGACTTGACTTGACTTGACTTGACTTGACTTGACTTGACTTGACTTGACTTGACTTGACTTGACTTGACTTGACTTGACTTGACTTGACTTGACTTGACTTGACTTGACTTGACTTGACTTGACTTGACTTGACTTGACTTGACTTGACTTGACTTGACTTGACTTGACTTGACTTGACTTGACTTGACTTGACTTGACTTGACTTGACTTGACTTGACTTGACTTGACTTGACTTGACTTGACTTGACTTGACTTGACTTGACTTGACTTGACTTGACTTGACTTGACTTGACTTGACTTGACTTGACTTGACTTGACTTGACTTGACTTGACTTGACTTGACTTGACTTGACTTGACTTGACTTGACTTGACTTGACTTGACTTGACTTGACTTGACTTGACTTGACTTGACTTGACTTGACTTGACTTGACTTGACTTGACTTGACTTGACTTGACTTGACTTGACTTGACTTGACTTGACTTGACTTGACTTGACTTGACTTGACTTGACTTGACTTGACTTGACTTGACTTGACTTGACTTGACTTGACTTGACTTGACTTGACTTGACTTGACTTGACTTGACTTGACTTGACTTGACTTGACTTGACTTGACTTGACTTGACTTGACTTGACTTGACTTGACTTGACTTGACTTGACTTGACTTGACTTGACTTGACTTGACTTGACTTGACTTGACTTGACTTGACTTGACTTGACTTGACTTGACTTGACTTGACTTGACTTGACTTGACTTGACTTGACTTGACTTGACTTGACTTGACTTGACTTGACTTGACTTGACTTGACTTGACTTGACTTGACTTGACTTGACTTGACTTGACTTGACTTGACTTGACTTGACTTGACTTGACTTGACTTGACTTGACTTGACTTGACTTGACTTGACTTGACTTGACTTGACTTGACTTGACTTGACTTGACTTGACTTGACTTGACTTGACTTGACTTGACTTGACTTGACTTGACTTGACTTGACTTGACTTGACTTGACTTGACTTGACTTGACTTGACTTGACTTGACTTGACTTGACTTGACTTGACTTGACTTGACTTGACTTGACTTGACTTGACTTGACTTGACTTGACTTGACTTGACTTGACTTGACTTGACTTGACTTGACTTGACTTGACTTGACTTGACTTGACTTGACTTGACTTGACTTGACTTGACTTGACTTGACTTGACTTGACTTGACTTGACTTGACTTGACTTGACTTGACTTGACTTGACTTGACTTGACTTGACTTGACTTGACTTGACTTGACTTGACTTGACTTGACTTGACTTGACTTGACTTGACTTGACTTGACTTGACTTGACTTGACTTGACTTGACTTGACTTGACTTGACTTGACTTGACTTGACTTGACTTGACTTGACTTGACTTGACTTGACTTGACTTGACTTGACTTGACTTGACTTGACTTGACTTGACTTGACTTGACTTGACTTGACTTGACTTGACTTGACTTGACTTGACTTGACTTGACTTGACTTGACTTGACTTGACTTGACTTGACTTGACTTGACTTGACTTGACTTGACTTGACTTGACTTGACTTGACTTGACTTGACTTGACTTGACTTGACTTGACTTGACTTGACTTGACTTGACTTGACTTGACTTGACTTGACTTGACTTGACTTGACTTGACTTGACTTGACTTGACTTGACTTGACTTGACTTGACTTGACTTGACTTGACTTGACTTGACTTGACTTGACTTGACTTGACTTGACTTGACTTGACTTGACTTGACTTGACTTGACTTGACTTGACTTGACTTGACTTGACTTGACTTGACTTGACTTGACTTGACTTGACTTGACTTGACTTGACTTGACTTGACTTGACTTGACTTGACTTGACTTGACTTGACTTGACTTGACTTGACTTGACTTGACTTGACTTGACTTGACTTGACTTGACTTGACTTGACTTGACTTGACTTGACTTGACTTGACTTGACTTGACTTGACTTGACTTGACTTGACTTGACTTGACTTGACTTGACTTGACTTGACTTGACTTGACTTGACTTGACTTGACTTGACTTGACTTGACTTGACTTGACTTGACTTGACTTGACTTGACTTGACTTGACTTGACTTGACTTGACTTGACTTGACTTGACTTGACTTGACTTGACTTGACTTGACTTGACTTGACTTGACTTGACTTGACTTGACTTGACTTGACTTGACTTGACTTGACTTGACTTGACTTGACTTGACTTGACTTGACTTGACTTGACTTGACTTGACTTGACTTGACTTGACTTGACTTGACTTGACTTGACTTGACTTGACTTGACTTGACTTGACTTGACTTGACTTGACTTGACTTGACTTGACTTGACTTGACTTGACTTGACTTGACTTGACTTGACTTGACTTGACTTGACTTGACTTGACTTGACTTGACTTGACTTGACTTGACTTGACTTGACTTGACTTGACTTGACTTGACTTGACTTGACTTGACTTGACTTGACTTGACTTGACTTGACTTGACTTGACTTGACTTGACTTGACTTGACTTGACTTGACTTGACTTGACTTGACTTGACTTGACTTGACTTGACTTGACTTGACTTGACTTGACTTGACTTGACTTGACTTGACTTGACTTGACTTGACTTGACTTGACTTGACTTGACTTGACTTGACTTGACTTGACTTGACTTGACTTGACTTGACTTGACTTGACTTGACTTGACTTGACTTGACTTGACTTGACTTGACTTGACTTGACTTGACTTGACTTGACTTGACTTGACTTGACTTGACTTGACTTGACTTGACTTGACTTGACTTGACTTGACTTGACTTGACTTGACTTGACTTGACTTGACTTGACTTGACTTGACTTGACTTGACTTGACTTGACTTGACTTGACTTGACTTGACTTGACTTGACTTGACTTGACTTGACTTGACTTGACTTGACTTGACTTGACTTGACTTGACTTGACTTGACTTGACTTGACTTGACTTGACTTGACTTGACTTGACTTGACTTGACTTGACTTGACTTGACTTGACTTGACTTGACTTGACTTGACTTGACTTGACTTGACTTGACTTGACTTGACTTGACTTGACTTGACTTGACTTGACTTGACTTGACTTGACTTGACTTGACTTGACTTGACTTGACTTGACTTGACTTGACTTGACTTGACTTGACTTGACTTGACTTGACTTGACTTGACTTGACTTGACTTGACTTGACTTGACTTGACTTGACTTGACTTGACTTGACTTGACTTGACTTGACTTGACTTGACTTGACTTGACTTGACTTGACTTGACTTGACTTGACTTGACTTGACTTGACTTGACTTGACTTGACTTGACTTGACTTGACTTGACTTGACTTGACTTGACTTGACTTGACTTGACTTGACTTGACTTGACTTGACTTGACTTACTTGACTTGACTTGACTTGACTTGACTTGACTTGACTTGACTTGACTTGACTTGATTGACTTGACTTGACTTGACTTGACTTGACTTGACTTGACTTGACTTGACTTGACTTGACTTGACTTGACTTGACTTGACTTGACTTGACTTGACTTGACTTGACTTGACTTGACTTGACTTGACTTGACTTGACTTGACTTGACTTGACTTGACTTGACTTGACTTGACTTGACTTGACTTGACTTGACTTGACTTGACTTGACTTGACTTGACTTGACTTGACTTGACTTGACTTGACTTGACTTGACTTGACTTGACTTGACTTGACTTGACTTGACTTGACTTGACTTGACTTGACTTGACTTGACTTGACTTGACTTGACTTGACTTGACTTGACTTGACTTGACTTGACTTGACTTGACTTGACTTGACTTGACTTGACTTGACTTGACTTGACTTGACTTGACTTGACTTGACTTGACTTGACTTGACTTGACTTGACTTGACTTGACTTGACTTGACTTGACTTGACTTGACTTGACTTGACTTGACTTGACTTGACTTGACTTGACTTGACTTGACTTGACTTGACTTGACTTGACTTGACTTGACTTGACTTGACTTGACTTGACTTGACTTGACTTGACTTGACTTGACTTGACTTGACTTGACTTGACTTGACTTGACTTGACTTGACTTGACTTGACTTGACTTGACTTGACTTGACTTGACTTGACTTGACTTGACTTGACTTGACTTGACTTGACTTGACTTGACTTGACTTGACTTGACTTGACTTGACTTGACTTGACTTGACTTGACTTGACTTGACTTGACTTGACTTGACTTGACTTGACTTGACTTGACTTGACTTGACTTGACTTGACTTGACTTGACTTGACTTGACTTGACTTGACTTGACTTGACTTGACTTGACTTGACTTGACTTGACTTGACTTGACTTGACTTGACTTGACTTGACTTGACTTGACTTGACTTGACTTGACTTGACTTGACTTGACTTGACTTGACTTGACTTGACTTGACTTGACTTGACTTGACTTGACTTGACTTGACTTGACTTGACTTGACTTGACTTGACTTGACTTGACTTGACTTGACTTGACTTGACTTGACTTGACTTGACTTGACTTGACTTGACTTGACTTGACTTGACTTGACTTGACTTGACTTGACTTGACTTGACTTGACTTGACTTGACTTGACTTGACTTGACTTGACTTGACTTGACTTGACTTGACTTGACTTGACTTGACTTGACTTGACTTGACTTGACTTGACTTGACTTGACTTGACTTGACTTGACTTGACTTGACTTGACTTGACTTGACTTGACTTGACTTGACTTGACTTGACTTGACTTGACTTGACTTGACTTGACTTGACTTGACTTGACTTGACTTGACTTGACTTGACTTGACTTGACTTGACTTGACTTGACTTGACTTGACTTGACTTGACTTGACTTGACTTGACTTGACTTGACTTGACTTGACTTGACTTGACTTGACTTGACTTGACTTGACTTGACTTGACTTGACTTGACTTGACTTGACTTGACTTGACTTGACTTGACTTGACTTGACTTGACTTGACTTGACTTGACTTGACTTGACTTGACTTGACTTGACTTGACTTGACTTGACTTGACTTGACTTGACTTGACTTGACTTGACTTGACTTGACTTGACTTGACTTGACTTGACTTGACTTGACTTGACTTGACTTGACTTGACTTGACTTGACTTGACTTGACTTGACTTGACTTGACTTGACTTGACTTGACTTGACTTGACTTGACTTGACTTGACTTGACTTGACTTGACTTGACTTGACTTGACTTGACTTGACTTGACTTGACTTGACTTGACTTGACTTGACTTGACTTGACTTGACTTGACTTGACTTGACTTGACTTGACTTGACTTGACTTGACTTGACTTGACTTGACTTGACTTGACTTGACTTGACTTGACTTGACTTGACTTGACTTGACTTGACTTGACTTGACTTGACTTGACTTGACTTGACTTGACTTGACTTGACTTGACTTGACTTGACTTGACTTGACTTGACTTGACTTGACTTGACTTGACTTGACTTGACTTGACTTGACTTGACTTGACTTGACTTGACTTGACTTGACTTGACTTGACTTGACTTGACTTGACTTGACTTGACTTGACTTGACTTGACTTGACTTGACTTGACTTGACTTGACTTGACTTGACTTGACTTGACTTGACTTGACTTGACTTGACTTGACTTGACTTGACTTGACTTGACTTGACTTGACTTGACTTGACTTGACTTGACTTGACTTGACTTGACTTGACTTGACTTGACTTGACTTGACTTGACTTGACTTGACTTGACTTGACTTGACTTGACTTGACTTGACTTGACTTGACTTGACTTGACTTGACTTGACTTGACTTGACTTGACTTGACTTGACTTGACTTGACTTGACTTGACTTGACTTGACTTGACTTGACTTGACTTGACTTGACTTGACTTGACTTGACTTGACTTGACTTGACTTGACTTGACTTGACTTGACTTGACTTGACTTGACTTGACTTGACTTGACTTGACTTGACTTGACTTGACTTGACTTGACTTGACTTGACTTGACTTGACTTGACTTGACTTGACTTGACTTGACTTGACTTGACTTGACTTGACTTGACTTGACTTGACTTGACTTGACTTGACTTGACTTGACTTGACTTGACTTGACTTGACTTGACTTGACTTGACTTGACTTGACTTGACTTGACTTGACTTGACTTGACTTGACTTGACTTGACTTGACTTGACTTGACTTGACTTGACTTGACTTGACTTGACTTGACTTGACTTGACTTGACTTGACTTGACTTGACTTGACTTGACTTGACTTGACTTGACTTGACTTGACTTGACTTGACTTGACTTGACTTGACTTGACTTGACTTGACTTGACTTGACTTGACTTGACTTGACTTGACTTGACTTGACTTGACTTGACTTGACTTGACTTGACTTGACTTGACTTGACTTGACTTGACTTGACTTGACTTGACTTGACTTGACTTGACTTGACTTGACTTGACTTGACTTGACTTGACTTGACTTGACTTGACTTGACTTGACTTGACTTGACTTGACTTGACTTGACTTGACTTGACTTGACTTGACTTGACTTGACTTGACTTGACTTGACTTGACTTGACTTGACTTGACTTGACTTGACTTGACTTGACTTGACTTGACTTGACTTGACTTGACTTGACTTGACTTGACTTGACTTGACTTGACTTGACTTGACTTGACTTGACTTGACTTGACTTGACTTGACTTGACTTGACTTGACTTGACTTGACTTGACTTGACTTGACTTGACTTGACTTGACTTGACTTGACTTGACTTGACTTGACTTGACTTGACTTGACTTGACTTGACTTGACTTGACTTGACTTGACTTGACTTGACTTGACTTGACTTGACTTGACTTGACTTGACTTGACTTGACTTGACTTGACTTGACTTGACTTGACTTGACTTGACTTGACTTGACTTGACTTGACTTGACTTGACTTGACTTGACTTGACTTGACTTGACTTGACTTGACTTGACTTGACTTGACTTGACTTGACTTGACTTGACTTGACTTGACTTGACTTGACTTGACTTGACTTGACTTGACTTGACTTGACTTGACTTGACTTGACTTGACTTGACTTGACTTGACTTGACTTGACTTGACTTGACTTGACTTGACTTGACTTGACTTGACTTGACTTGACTTGACTTGACTTGACTTGACTTGACTTGACTTGACTTGACTTGACTTGACTTGACTTGACTTGACTTGACTTGACTTGACTTGACTTGACTTGACTTGACTTGACTTGACTTGACTTGACTTGACTTGACTTGACTTGACTTGACTTGACTTGACTTGACTTGACTTGACTTGACTTGACTTGACTTGACTTGACTTGACTTGACTTGACTTGACTTGACTTGACTTGACTTGACTTGACTTGACTTGACTTGACTTGACTTGACTTGACTTGACTTGACTTGACTTGACTTGACTTGACTTGACTTGACTTGACTTGACTTGACTTGACTTGACTTGACTTGACTTGACTTGACTTGACTTGACTTGACTTGACTTGACTTGACTTGACTTGACTTGACTTGACTTGACTTGACTTGACTTGACTTGACTTGACTTGACTTGACTTGACTTGACTTGACTTGACTTGACTTGACTTGACTTGACTTGACTTGACTTGACTTGACTTGACTTGACTTGACTTGACTTGACTTGACTTGACTTGACTTGACTTGACTTGACTTGACTTGACTTGACTTGACTTGACTTGACTTGACTTGACTTGACTTGACTTGACTTGACTTGACTTGACTTGACTTGACTTGACTTGACTTGACTTGACTTGACTTGACTTGACTTGACTTGACTTGACTTGACTTGACTTGACTTGACTTGACTTGACTTGACTTGACTTGACTTGACTTGACTTGACTTGACTTGACTTGACTTGACTTGACTTGACTTGACTTGACTTGACTTGACTTGACTTGACTTGACTTGACTTGACTTGACTTGACTTGACTTGACTTGACTTGACTTGACTTGACTTGACTTGACTTGACTTGACTTGACTTGACTTGACTTGACTTGACTTGACTTGACTTGACTTGACTTGACTTGACTTGACTTGACTTGACTTGACTTGACTTGACTTGACTTGACTTGACTTGACTTGACTTGACTTGACTTGACTTGACTTGACTTGACTTGACTTGACTTGACTTGACTTGACTTGACTTGACTTGACTTGACTTGACTTGACTTGACTTGACTTGACTTGACTTGACTTGACTTGACTTGACTTGACTTGACTTGACTTGACTTGACTTGACTTGACTTGACTTGACTTGACTTGACTTGACTTGACTTGACTTGACTTGACTTGACTTGACTTGACTTGACTTGACTTGACTTGACTTGACTTGACTTGACTTGACTTGACTTGACTTGACTTGACTTGACTTGACTTGACTTGACTTGACTTGACTTGACTTGACTTGACTTGACTTGACTTGACTTGACTTGACTTGACTTGACTTGACTTGACTTGACTTGACTTGACTTGACTTGACTTGACTTGACTTGACTTGACTTGACTTGACTTGACTTGACTTGACTTGACTTGACTTGACTTGACTTGACTTGACTTGACTTGACTTGACTTGACTTGACTTGACTTGACTTGACTTGACTTGACTTGACTTGACTTGACTTGACTTGACTTGACTTGACTTGACTTGACTTGACTTGACTTGACTTGACTTGACTTGACTTGACTTGACTTGACTTGACTTGACTTGACTTGACTTGACTTGACTTGACTTGACTTGACTTGACTTGACTTGACTTGACTTGACTTGACTTGACTTGACTTGACTTGACTTGACTTGACTTGACTTGACTTGACTTGACTTGACTTGACTTGACTTGACTTGACTTGACTTGACTTGACTTGACTTGACTTGACTTGACTTGACTTGACTTGACTTGACTTGACTTGACTTGACTTGACTTGACTTGACTTGACTTGACTTGACTTGACTTGACTTGACTTGACTTGACTTGACTTGACTTGACTTGACTTGACTTGACTTGACTTGACTTGACTTGACTTGACTTGACTTGACTTGACTTGACTTGACTTGACTTGACTTGACTTGACTTGACTTGACTTGACTTGACTTGACTTGACTTGACTTGACTTGACTTGACTTGACTTGACTTGACTTGACTTGACTTGACTTGACTTGACTTGACTTGACTTGACTTGACTTGACTTGACTTGACTTGACTTGACTTGACTTGACTTGACTTGACTTGACTTGACTTGACTTGACTTGACTTGACTTGACTTGACTTGACTTGACTTGACTTGACTTGACTTGACTTGACTTGACTTGACTTGACTTGACTTGACTTGACTTGACTTGACTTGACTTGACTTGACTTGACTTGACTTGACTTGACTTGACTTGACTTGACTTGACTTGACTTGACTTGACTTGACTTGACTTGACTTGACTTGACTTGACTTGACTTGACTTGACTTGACTTGACTTGACTTGACTTGACTTGACTTGACTTGACTTGACTTGACTTGACTTGACTTGACTTGACTTGACTTGACTTGACTTGACTTGACTTGACTTGACTTGACTTGACTTGACTTGACTTGACTTGACTTGACTTGACTTGACTTGACTTGACTTGACTTGACTTGACTTGACTTGACTTGACTTGACTTGACTTGACTTGACTTGACTTGACTTGACTTGACTTGACTTGACTTGACTTGACTTGACTTGACTTGACTTGACTTGACTTGACTTGACTTGACTTGACTTGACTTGACTTGACTTGACTTGACTTGACTTGACTTGACTTGACTTGACTTGACTTGACTTGACTTGACTTGACTTGACTTGACTTGACTTGACTTGACTTGACTTGACTTGACTTGACTTGACTTGACTTGACTTGACTTGACTTGACTTGACTTGACTTGACTTGACTTGACTTGACTTGACTTGACTTGACTTGACTTGACTTGACTTGACTTGACTTGACTTGACTTGACTTGACTTGACTTGACTTGACTTGACTTGACTTGACTTGACTTGACTTGACTTGACTTGACTTGACTTGACTTGACTTGACTTGACTTGACTTGACTTGACTTGACTTGACTTGACTTGACTTGACTTGACTTGACTTGACTTGACTTGACTTGACTTGACTTGACTTGACTTGACTTGACTTGACTTGACTTGACTTGACTTGACTTGACTTGACTTGACTTGACTTGACTTGACTTGACTTGACTTGACTTGACTTGACTTGACTTGACTTGACTTGACTTGACTTGACTTGACTTGACTTGACTTGACTTGACTTGACTTGACTTGACTTGACTTGACTTGACTTGACTTGACTTGACTTGACTTGACTTGACTTGACTTGACTTGACTTGACTTGACTTGACTTGACTTGACTTGACTTGACTTGACTTGACTTGACTTGACTTGACTTGACTTGACTTGACTTGACTTGACTTGACTTGACTTGACTTGACTTGACTTGACTTGACTTGACTTGACTTGACTTGACTTGACTTGACTTGACTTGACTTGACTTGACTTGACTTGACTTGACTTGACTTGACTTGACTTGACTTGACTTGACTTGACTTGACTTGACTTGACTTGACTTGACTTGACTTGACTTGACTTGACTTGACTTGACTTGACTTGACTTGACTTGACTTGACTTGACTTGACTTGACTTGACTTGACTTGACTTGACTTGACTTGACTTGACTTGACTTGACTTGACTTGACTTGACTTGACTTGACTTGACTTGACTTGACTTGACTTGACTTGACTTGACTTGACTTGACTTGACTTGACTTGACTTGACTTGACTTGACTTGACTTGACTTGACTTGACTTGACTTGACTTGACTTGACTTGACTTGACTTGACTTGACTTGACTTGACTTGACTTGACTTGACTTGACTTGACTTGACTTGACTTGACTTGACTTGACTTGACTTGACTTGACTTGACTTGACTTGACTTGACTTGACTTGACTTGACTTGACTTGACTTGACTTGACTTGACTTGACTTGACTTGACTTGACTTGACTTGACTTGACTTGACTTGACTTGACTTGACTTGACTTGACTTGACTTGACTTGACTTGACTTGACTTGACTTGACTTGACTTGACTTGACTTGACTTGACTTGACTTGACTTGACTTGACTTGACTTGACTTGACTTGACTTGACTTGACTTGACTTGACTTGACTTGACTTGACTTGACTTGACTTGACTTGACTTGACTTGACTTGACTTGACTTGACTTGACTTGACTTGACTTGACTTGACTTGACTTGACTTGACTTGACTTGACTTGACTTGACTTGACTTGACTTGACTTGACTTGACTTGACTTGACTTGACTTGACTTGACTTGACTTGACTTGACTTGACTTGACTTGACTTGACTTGACTTGACTTGACTTGACTTGACTTGACTTGACTTGACTTCTTGACTTGACTTGACTTGACTTGACTTGACTTGACTTGACTTGACTTGACTTGACTTGACTTGACTTGACTTGACTTGACTTGACTTGACTTGACTTGACTTGACTTGACTTGACTTGACTTGACTTGACTTGACTTGACTTGACTTGACTTGACTTGACTTGACTTGACTTGACTTGACTTGACTTGACTTGACTTGACTTGACTTGACTTGACTTGACTTGACTTGACTTGACTTGACTTGACTTGACTTGACTTGACTTGACTTGACTTGACTTGCCTTGACTTGACTTGACTTGACTTGACTTGACTTGACTTGACTTGACTTGACTTGACTTGACTTGACTTGACTTGACTTGACTTGACTTGACTTGACTTGACTTGACTTGACTTGACTTGACTTGACTTGACTTGGACTTGACTTGACTTGACTTGACTTGACTTGACTTGACTTGACTTGACTTGACTTGACTTGACTTGACTTGACTTGACTTGACTTGACTTGACTTGACTTGACTTGACTTGACTTGACTTGACTTGACTTGACTTGACTTGACTTGACTTGACTTGACTTGACTTGACTTGACTTGACTTGACTTGACTTGACTTGACTTGACTTGACTTGACTTGACTTGACTTGACTTGACTTGACTTGACTTGACTTGACTTGACTTGACTTGACTTGACTTGACTTGACTTGACTTGACTTGACTTGACTTGACTTGACTTGACTTGACTTGACTTGACTTGACTTGACTTGACTTGACTTGACTTGACTTGACTTGACTTGACTTGACTTGACTTGACTTGACTTGACTTGACTTGACTTGACTTGACTTGACTTGACTTGACTTGACTTGACTTGACTTGACTTGACTTGACTTGACTTGACTTGACTTGACTTGACTTGACTTGACTTGACTTGACTTGACTTGACTTGACTTGACTTGACTTGACTTGACTTGACTTGACTTGACTTGACTTGACTTGACTTGACTTGACTTGACTTGACTTGACTTGACTTGACTTGACTTGACTTGACTTGACTTGACTTGACTTGACTTGACTTGACTTGACTTGACTTGACTTGACTTGACTTGACTTGACTTGACTTGACTTGACTTGACTTGACTTGACTTGACTTGACTTGACTTGACTTGACTTGACTTGACTTGACTTGACTTGACTTGACTTGACTTGACTTGACTTGACTTGACTTGACTTGACTTGACTTGACTTGACTTGACTTGACTTGACTTGACTTGACTTGACTTGACTTGACTTGACTTGACTTGACTTGACTTGACTTGACTTGACTTGACTTGACTTGACTTGACTTGACTTGACTTGACTTGACTTGACTTGACTTGACTTGACTTGACTTGACTTGACTTGACTTGACTTGACTTGACTTGACTTGACTTGACTTGACTTGACTTGACTTGACTTGACTTGACTTGACTTGACTTGACTTGACTTGACTTGACTTGACTTGACTTGACTTGACTTGACTTGACTTGACTTGACTTGACTTGACTTGACTTGACTTGACTTGACTTGACTTGACTTGACTTGACTTGACTTGACTTGACTTGACTTGACTTGACTTGACTTGACTTGACTTGACTTGACTTGACTTGACTTGACTTGACTTGACTTGACTTGACTTGACTTGACTTGACTTGACTTGACTTGACTTGACTTGACTTGACTTGACTTGACTTGACTTGACTTGACTTGACTTGACTTGACTTGACTTGACTTGACTTGACTTGACTTGACTTGACTTGACTTGACTTGACTTGACTTGACTTGACTTGACTTGACTTGACTTGACTTGACTTGACTTGACTTGACTTGACTTGACTTGACTTGACTTGACTTGACTTGACTTGACTTGACTTGACTTGACTTGACTTGACTTGACTTGACTTGACTTGACTTGACTTGACTTGACTTGACTTGACTTGACTTGACTTGACTTGACTTGACTTGACTTGACTTGACTTGACTTGACTTGACTTGACTTGACTTGACTTGACTTGACTTGACTTGACTTGACTTGACTTGACTTGACTTGACTTGACTTGACTTGACTTGACTTGACTTGACTTGACTTGACTTGACTTGACTTGACTTGACTTGACTTGACTTGACTTGACTTGACTTGACTTGACTTGACTTGACTTGACTTGACTTGACTTGACTTGACTTGACTTGACTTGACTTGACTTGACTTGACTTGACTTGACTTGACTTGACTTGACTTGACTTGACTTGACTTGACTTGACTTGACTTGACTTGACTTGACTTGACTTGACTTGACTTGACTTGACTTGACTTGACTTGACTTGACTTGACTTGACTTGACTTGACTTGACTTGACTTGACTTGACTTGACTTGACTTGACTTGACTTGACTTGACTTGACTTGACTTGACTTGACTTGACTTGACTTGACTTGACTTGACTTGACTTGACTTGACTTGACTTGACTTGACTTGACTTGACTTGACTTGACTTGACTTGACTTGACTTGACTTGACTTGACTTGACTTGACTTGACTTGACTTGACTTGACTTGACTTGACTTGACTTGACTT